>CM070565.1:16123697-16146197 GCA_036346405.1 Phyllostachys edulis | reverse complement strand
ATCAATTCTTACATGTATTATCTGTAGCAACATTTTCTGGAGCATAGCAAGAAAGTTGCGTGAACTTGTTGAAATACTCACTCAATAACATGTTTCCTTGCTATTGCTCACGAAATTCATTCTTCTTCATTTCCACTATACCATCCGAAACATGTGCTTGACGAAAAGCTGTTGAAAATTCGTGCCAAGTAATAGCTTACGAATTCTCATGAGCTGCAGTGTAGTTCTCCTACCATTCTGCGGCTGTACCTTTCAATTGATGTGAAGCATAAAGAACTTTCTCACGATCATTGCATTGGGCAATGGCGAGCTTTTTCTCAACAGATCAAAGCCAATCTTCTGCATCCAAGGGCTTTGAGGAATGAGAAAACGTAGGCGGCCGAGTCCTCATATACTCTGATAACTTGGAATATTCACTACTACAAAAGACTAAAATCGTCTGTATTAAATACAATCACAGACGGTTTTGGTTTAGCATCCGTCTATGTTATTGGCTACGCTAAAAACCGTTTGTGAAGAAGTAATATCATAGACGGTTCGTGTTGAAAACGATCTGTGAAGTATCACAGACAGTTCTGAATAAGAACCGTCTGTGATACTACTAAATATCACAGACGGTTCTTGTATGAAACCGTCTGTGATTCACAACGCGGGAGTTCGAAAAAATTTGAACGTGTGCACGGGAGACAAAATGTTTTGGCGTTGTCCTTATATATTATAGCCACCCCAGCCTTGTCTTCCATCAGTCTCTCCCTCTCCCCTCCTCACACCGAGCTCCGGCGACCACCCTCGATTCCCCGTCGCGGTTCGGCGAGGCGACACAGCCGACAACGACTAGGAGGAGGGATGTGGAGGAGCTCCTTGTCTGCCACAAGAGGTAGACTGCCAGAAGGTACGTGTACATCCCCAAAACATACACAATTTGTTGGCTGTTTGTTGTAAAGAAAATTATCTTAATTTTGTGTTACCTAAGGTCGGAGCGCCGCCGAAAGTTTTCAGTCGTCTCTCCTTGCCGACGAGCTTGAGTCGAACTCGACGACAAGAACATCTTGTGATATGCTGGTGACGTACAGAGAGGAGCTCACAGGACCATTCCAAGAAGCTGATGAGTTCTTCAGGAGCTTGGAGACATAGATGGTTTCTAGCTAGTTTAACTTTGTAACTTTATTCTTTTTTTCCCATTCGGAGGGGACGTTGTGAAACCAACCTTTTGGTTTCCCTTTCCTATAATGTGTTTGCCATCAGAATTTTAATTAGATTTTAGTTGTCTTGCTAGAGGTTGCATATGGAAACTACTATCAAGCAATTGATTGGTTTGGCTCAAAATCCATTTTTTTGCAATAGAAAAAACTATCACGGGTGGTTCTTGTTCAGAACCGTTTGTGAAAATAGACTATCCTGAGCGGTTCTTGTTGAACGCTGTGATAGCTTTCCTGAGCAGTTCAAAAACCGCTCGTGATGACCTCATGTCATCAACGACCCATAAAGTCGACGGCTCACGAAACCGCTCTGCGATGATATTACGAACCATCTGTGAAGACCTTTTCTGTAGTAGTGGTTGATGAGACGGCGGTGGAACAACTGTTGCTTGATTATTCTGATTCAACAAACTAACTATCGTAGCGGCGGTCTGATTTTGCTGAGTCATCATATTGGTCATGTTCTGCATCATTACGTTCATCAGTTGAGTCTAAGCTGCTACAAATTGTGCCATGTTTGGATCTGCGGCTCCAGGTACTGGTGACTGACCACTAACATTAGCATCATCCAACTGAGTACGGCTTGAGGTGTTGCGAGTGTCAACCATCTGTGATGATTCTCCACAGGTTTAGTAGGTAAGATAGAAAGCAATATAGATGAGAGGGAAAAGCACAATAGATGAGATAGAACAGGAGAAAGAAGATAGAAATAACTTAATTAGGGGGAAATAGATTATACCCAAAAAACAAAAGACAGAGAAGACATGGCCAAAAAGCTATGAAGGAGCAATAAATTGTTCAAATTAAAACTTTAGTGCGACTGTAACATAATGCTTGACAGCAGAATTGCAGCTCCCACTTACACACAACCCAAATAAAAACCTATTGCAACAACGATCGGCTCCCACTCTGGACTAGAGAACGAAGATTCTTCAAATTCTTGCTTCGAATCACTGTAGAACACCCACGAGTTGCGAATTGCTGGCGGAGACTCTGGACGAACAACAGGAGCAAAGTGACGAAGATACTCTTAACGATTGCCGGTGATTCGATTCCTTTCTTCTGGACTTGGTGGAGTAGGTGACGGCAATGGAACTGGCAATGGAGCTGAGAATTCTCCTAACACTTCTTCTAGATAAGGAATAGCTAGTACTGACGCTACTTGCATAACATACTTCCGAACCAACTTGGACAAATTGATCCGGTATAGTCTACAAATCCTTCGAACATCTTTACAGGCAACTCTGATCGCTACAACACAAAAGCCCTGTAGAGACGCCTATTTTCTATGTTAAAGATGTTTTCAATCATCTCTATAGCGTCGTAGAGTTCTTTTTGTAAAGCTCTCTGGAGCGCCTCCCCACGTACCGCGTCAAAGATCGTAGAGACATATTGTTAAGCGCGTCTACAATGATATGAGTCATTTAGATTGCGTCTCTACAAGCTTAGAGACGCTTTCATATATGCATTTTCATATCGTCTCCACTCTCCCTACTGACGCTTTATTGCGTGCCAAGAAATATAGATATGCATTCATAGACGTATTTAGATTGAGCTAGAGACGTCCATTTTTATTCTGTTCTGTAGAAATATTTTATCGCTAGTTAAACTACAATGATTCAGAGGATATAGTATCACATATTTTCATAAGAAGTTTGAGATCTTATGTAAAGCCATTTCAAATGTAGAATTACATTGTTGATATATAAAAAAACCAGAAGAAAAAAAACATTGACACTTCGTTGCAGACTGAATCGAGTTAACAACTGAATCTAGCATCCACATACAAAGGTGCAACCTACTGGATAACATCATATCCTGAGAAAACAAAACTAAAATATAATAGATGTCCAAATTTGTCTTTGAATGCATTCAACCTGCATCATTCTCTATTTTCCACGCTACAAAGTTGTCGTCAAATATTTATCTTATCGATAACTATTTATCTTTTCAACCTGAAGAGAATTGAAAACTATATACAACCCCAAAAACATGCAGGTTTCTACATGATCACAGCTCTACCTTGACAGAGTCTTGCAGGTTCCTATCAGATGGCAACTCCACTTTGACAAGTAAGCTCATCCTGTAAACAGCAACATGGTGTTGTTCAACTCACAAAAATTCATCCATCTACATAGAGAAGAAAAACAATCACTACAGAAAACACTAACATTGTGTATATTATAACATATACTAGGAGGTAAGCGCGCACTACGCCGCGCCGGTGAACTAACAGGTGGAATTAATAGATGTGGATATTGTAGATCATAAGTGGTACAAATGAAAATTTCCTGACTAACATGGTACAAATGATTTTATCTGCCTATATTTTATACTACCTAAATAGAAGCAAGATTGTGTATGGTTTTGTTCATGTAGACAAAGAAGGGAACGATCATTTTGTAGAACAAAATTAATTGGTTTCAGGTATCTAGTAATTATTAAAAAAAAATGTTGGTTCCTAAGGATGGAGGAACTGTTCATTGCAATCTATTTGTTTCAAATAGATGACTACATATTTCTCTGAATACTTGAAGACAACGGTAGAGATGAACCAATAATGTCTATCCATACAACCTAGTTGTTCATTAGCTTGTAGAAGATTGTAGACATCATGTGACAAAATGCTTAGAAATTATGCAAAAACATGCTCTGAAGTAACAGCAGATGGAACAAAAACAGGACACATAAGGCAGTTCATTAGTTCAGACAGAACACTACAGTTGCATCCACTATACATTATACGTTGCTAGCTATTGATTGTTATCGACAGGACTACACAAATTGCTTTAGCGGAAATAGAAACCTCTGGTGCTTAAGAAAAAAAAATGATGGATACCTTTTGTGAGGATATCAACCTCTGCACTTTGCTGGCGTTCATGAACCTATACATGGAAAAAAGGAAAATTGAAACCAACCAAAAAAAAGACACATTTAGTGCAAATTATAGCAATTGATGTGAAGATATTAAAATTTATACCTTAATCACATTGATGGAACTTCGAACCAACCCAACAAAGACAGACATCTAGACGATTGGAATTTAACAGCCCTACATACATAACAGACAAATGTGTCAATACATGATTCAGGGGTTTTTTCCCCTTACAAAATACAACGATTCAGTAGGACTAACAACAACACTAAAAACAATTCTTTGTCTGGTAAGAATAGAGTCTCTGCTCATGTGCAAAAACAGGATATTACTCTACAAAGAAGATAATCATCATTCGGGCATATCGGTATGAAAGATGATGGCACACTAAAGGATGCAAAAGTGAACTGCGAAAAACAGAAAAGTAAGTAGATGGCATGGCCCAATCCATGTGAAACACTAGTACCTTTGCATTCTTGCAATAGAACTCCACTTAGAAGCCACCTAATTAAATGAAAAGTCCTAAATAATTTGGTTATGTAATATATAAAAGAGCATCATGACATATGTTTCTAAGACTAAATGGCTTGGCTTAATTCAAGAGAATATACATTGTTACAAATTACAATCCATTCAAATGTAACTCACTCAACATTCCAGCTCTACTTTTCTCGAGTGAATTTCAGTTAAATACACCTATCCTTATAACCTGACCATGACATGATGATATCATAGTTAGGCAATACTACCCAGTGAAAGCTCCATATCTAGAAAAGTATCCAGTAAAGTGACCAATACCGAGAATTCGCATATTAGACAATACACCACTATACCACATCTAGCATACTGGTTGATAATTCCCTAATTAAACAACGAAGGAACGATTCAAGGGCTGAATAGCTAGGATCCCCTACCAACCCTACCCAACAGATCATACAATACACCGAAATCTCACACATATCTCAGATCAAAGTATCAAAGGCAGGCCTATGGACTTCTAGAAACGGGATTTAGATCGGTTTGTGCAAACTGCAAAGAAAGCCTACTGGTCGGGGGCAAATCTAGCAGAGAAGGAGAGGAGAAGCGGGCGAGAGGCAGGTGTAGAACGGCACCTTACGACGGGAAGATCTCGTGAGGGGGTCGCGGTCGCTCCGACGGGCGAGGAGGCTCATCGGCCGCGGAGACGTCAATGTGGGGGGCTCTCGCCTGGCTGCCTACTCGATTTGGAGTCTAGACTGCTTTGATTCCTTCGGAGGCACCGTCGTGGTCAATCCAACGAAAGATGCAAACCAACGAAAGATGCAAAAGGGGGCGGGGGTTCTATGACCTTGCAGGGCGGCGACGGTGGCCGAGCAGGTGAAGTAGAGGGCGGCGGCGGCGGAATTAGGGTTCACGGTGGAGTAGCCATACCTCAACTGGAGGACCGAATAAGGGTCGCGCATGATGTAGGCCCTCGTCCCCCCCCCACGTCGCCGGTCGCTGCAGTCGTCTCCCCTCGTTGACGCTCGCCGCCAACGCCCCGAGCCATGTAGAGGAAGGGAGCCGCCAGAGAGCCTCATGCGGAGAAGAAAGAATGCGAAAAGTTCTCTGGTGATTGGTTCCGTAGTACGCCCGACTAGGGGCAGTTAGCTCCGGAGTAAATAATGGGGCGTGTTCTACGGACGTATTCTAGAATGTCTCCACAAACGTCTTTATTTGCTATTTGATTTACAGTGTAGAGACGTAATAAAAACGTCTAAATAAAAACGTCCCTAGTAGACTATTTTGTTGTAGGATCACTGATATGTCTTCAAGCTCGTGGTGGCACTTCATACTATGGTGACGGACATGGCTTCTAATCCTCACGATGAAATACACACTCGTCTCGAATCCAATTCTGTGCCCCTTCACTTTCTTTTCCTTGGTGAAGTAAGTTGCACTCCTGCTTGTTCCCAAACTCTACAGCAAGCATTGAAGAACTCTAGGCCAATCTCCTCTTTGATCACGATATACTTGAATCATCTAAAGAAATTAAAAGGACAAGATGGTCAAATTAATATTATAAATTAAAATTGAGAAAGACAAGAGACAAGATCTCTAGAATAAGATGGGGAAGAATAGAATAGGATAAGTATAGAATAGACGGAGGAGAGAAAAGACATAGGATAAATGATAAAGGAATAACCACTTAAATCAAATTAACCACAGAAACCATTTTATTTGTAATAAGCCATCATCTATAATACATTATGTGGTACAACTTGTTGAGTACTCGGAGTACTCATTCTTGTTGCAATCATTCAGCTGAAGTAGAGGAATCGTCACCTGCCTTTGAGAAGGTGTTCTACGAGGTTGCTGCTCGTTAGGTCTTAATCCCTGTCAGTTGCCTATGGCGAGTCGATGGGTTTCCGCTGGAGTTGCTTTTGTTCCGCTACTGTTTATTTATTTACTGTCAGCACTGCATGACTTAACAAGTGTAAACTCGATCATAAGGTCAAAACTGTTATTTGCTATCAAAATTAATTATTTATTCTATTATTCGTCTTGCGTCGATCGATATTCATCTATGTTGATACTATGTGCACTAGCGTAATTCTGAATTAGTGCGTTATACACAGAGAGTCCAGAATTACATTTTTAGGTTCTGATAGATCATGACAGAGGCGCATGATAGCGCAATAAGCCGTGCCGTACAGTGACGTGAGTGCGCCGCCTGCCATCCCATGGTACCTACGGGGTGGCTCGCCAGCGTGTCGTCCAGTAATGATCAGCTCCGTGAGATGCATCACGCACGCCGGGCCGACGAGCGCACTGGCGATGAGGTATTCCGGCGGATCTGGGAAAATCGCGCGTTGCAGCATGACCATAGGGTTTGCTGCACGGTGCCCTCATGAATCGCGCTAGTGCGGTAGCACGGCTCCCACTGGTGGACATCTATTAGAATCGAGAGAGGAACAGGTTAGCAATCACTTTAATAGGTAAGATGAGAGCTATGGGAATAATACTAAGCTGAAATTTGGGTGAATAAAGAAGAACTACAATTCCTGGTGCTGAAATTTTTAAGTCGGTGCTACTTCAAAAATTGTTTGGCACTGCTACAGACGTGTGAATTTTTAGACTAAGCTACAGGACTCCAGAAAATTCATGAAATTTCCCAGTGCATGCAGATTATACAGAAATTTTCTAAAATTTTCTTCGATTTAACGCAACAAAGAAACTAGCAGCTTCATCCCGGCTATCCGCTGTTCCCCGTACTTACTCGACCATCTCGTTTGAACAAGATTAGCGTGTAGGAATATCAAGCGACTTTTGGAACGAAAAGAAGTAAGGTAAGAGTGAGGCGTTTCAGGTTATTTTCATAATGCACATTCCCAGCTTGCAACACGGTTTTAAAACACTAGCCTAAGGCTTGTTAATAAGGGATCTTTTTGCAATAACTTCTAAACGGTCTTATATAGCCTTTTTAAACGAGAATTTTATAAAGTTTTCAAAACGTTTGGGTACTGTTTTGAAGAGCAAAAGAAGTTCAAAAACTCAGGAAGCACAACTCTCTTTTAAAAAATCACGCTCATTTTGAAGACTAGATGAGAGGGAAACAAAAAGATCGGCTTGGATAAGAGGAGATTATTAAGAGAGGGTAAGGAGCAGCAATAACACTTATATTTTCTTTTCACAATTAAGTTGGTAAACTGGAAGTAAGATTTTGAAATTCCAAATCCTTAGAATAACAACCATGCTAACTAAGGCTTGTCCTACAAGCGGCACGGCTCTGATACCAAAGCTGTTGGCATCGGGGACTTGAATTCCCGAATACCTCATGTACGTACCGTACCAGTTCTATGATCAGTGGCTAGTACACACATCCACAACTTTAACATCATAGCCATACACATTTCAGCTCATACAACAATATATAGCACAATGTCATAGGCATACATAACACATATCAAGTTGTACAACAAAAGGGCCGACCGACCAAATAGTCCAAGTACTAATTAAATTGCAGCGGAAGACAAAAGCTAATAAAACCCACGGTTGTCCAGCGGTATGCCATTACCCAAAACAAAATATCCTACAGGCAACCGTCATGGAACAAGCCTAGTAAGACCCGTCGTAGTAGTCGTCGGAACCTAGTGCAAAGTATGCGTCATCGGGCATTGCTTCTTCATCAGCTAAACACATATGAGCAAACCATGTGTACACGTATGTACTCGCAAGACTTGTAGTGTTTGGAATCCATAACTCATTAATATGCAAGACTTATATAAAAGGAATAAAGCTCTATACTACAAGTTTATTTTCAGCATAGAGCGAATTTTATTTGCAATAACATAGAGTGGTACTTTGCAACGGAATTTAAAAGAGCACTTGCTAAAAAAGTAAATAGTAAACATGTAACTTAGTCAAGCATCAATTCACAACCCTCCTTGGTTATGAACAACAAATTTTGTTCTCAGCCATAACTCGGCCTACCGTCATATTCACGAACAACCGAACAACAACCGCTCCCATTTTCAAAGTATTTTACAAACTGAAACTATACTCAATGCAACTTCACTAGGCCGCTCATGACCGTGAGCACGGCTATTCAAATAGGTTTACCCTCTGCAGAGGTTATACACTTTACCCACATTACACAATCTACCACTCATGTCAACCATGTCACGCGATACCGTTCTGTACCCGATTTGGTAGCTTGTCAAAAAGCCGTTACATTACCTAGGGTCTAACCTTGCACCAGCTCGGTAAGTGTCCTATCCTCGAGTGGTTATAACTCTCTCACCACGAGGCACCTACCGTTGTACCGGACAAGCTTTAATCCCAACGCCGTAGTGAAGAGAGCCCCTACGAGCAAACCATTATCTCGGAATGCCCGTACTACTTCGGCCTACCAAAGTACAAGGCTAGACAATAGATAACTTAATAAGCTAAGGTCTCCCATAAGACATGTGGCTGCACGTATATTCTTAGATGGCAACATCAAGTTCGGTCTTTAATCAACCCGGGCGAGGATCTCCCCCCTATCTATATGTGAAATCACTCTTCACATTCAAGTTTATAAAATAACTCGCCCGCGTCCAAAACTTATGTTTTAAGTTTTGGTTTTCTAGCAAATTAAACACAGGGTACCCCTCTGCCCTGATACTTTAAAATCACCCATGTTCCAATGTAATTTGGGGCAATCACTTGAACATCACATCTCTAAAGCATGGCTAAGCACATAGTCCATATACTAAGCCATATATACCCACATTGACATCATATATTGTCTAATTCATAATCTGAAGGCTACAACACTGAGGACATCAAATTTACAAGGTGGATCAAATGCATGCAAATAGGAGATATCTACAGGTACCCGGAATATAGCAATTTTAACAATATACTCGCATGCATAGTAATACTTGCAAAAACAAGGTAGAATAAGTAAAATATTAGGATCAAAATGGTGCTTGCCTTGCTCAGCTTGCTCAATGTGATCCTGGACCTGAGAGTCTTCAAATTCACTCACGAATTCGTCGTCTACGCGAAAAACAACCGAATTCCAAATAAACACCAAATAAAGGCTCAAAATTCCAAATGGTTAGAAACCCATCTGTAACCCCCGTCTTGTTTTAGCTCATTATTTGTAACCCCTTTTGATACGTTTTTCTCCCTTTAATGCATTAGCGGCACTCTCGCTGTTTCCTCAAAAAAAAATCCAAATGCTTAGAAATGCATGGAAATTTCACAGTGGCTGGATTATGATTTTAGATGAATTTAACAAAAATAAACACTCAATTCTGAGCCCGTATGTGGAAGTTATGGCCGTCCAAAGTTTCATTCTGGGAGAAAATTGACAAACTTGTTTACTGTTTTTCTTAAACCGAATTTAAATAGGGATTTCAAAACTTTCTACAGCATTTACGTAGTACATGTCTATGTGAAGTGCAAGAACATATAATAGGATGGACAACTAAATTTTAACTCCCTCAAGTGGCATTCGCATAGGCATTAGCATGAACTTTTGAAACTTACTCATTCTCTAACGTATATGCATGTGTGTGTCTATATATGTGTGTGTGTGTCTGTCTATACGCATCGTTTTTTAATCCTCTCGGTTGTCCTATGCTGGAGCGTCTAGGGGTAAAAGGGAACCTCAACGAGCTGCATGTAGCGGCAAAGAAGGCCAGAAGCAAAGGGGCGACGGTGAACGGCGTCGGGCGGCCGGG
Organism: Phyllostachys edulis; assembly: GCA_036346405.1. NCBI lineage: Eukaryota > Viridiplantae > Streptophyta > Magnoliopsida > Poales > Poaceae > Phyllostachys > Phyllostachys edulis. The sequence goes on along the minus strand of CM070565.1, from coordinate 16,135,932 downwards.
GTTGAGGAAGACGACGCTCGAACCGACAGCTAGATGTACCGTTTTGAGCAAGGGGCACATGGACGAGTTCAGCTCGGCTGGGAACACGATATGACGTGAAAGAACGGAAATTTTTTTTAAATAATCTATTTTTTATTCAAAAATATAGAAATAATACCGCTTAATTTTTATTTACAGAAATAATCTCGTGTCGTCGTACGGTTGAACGAGTCTAGAAAGTCGCCCAACCGAAGTGTGAGACATATTGAAGTCGCCCAATGGAACAACGACTATAGCGTTAGTCGCCAAACGGATGTGCGAGTTTTGGACGTCGTGCGTTGGTTGGGCGAATTAGTTCAAGTCGCCCAACCAGTGGGCGATTTTAGCTCTGCACTGAATTATGCCAATCCAATTGGAACAATTGTGTTAAAATATATATTACAATTTTTAGGTATTGTATTTAGCAAATCGTATTATATGATGTTATTTTTTAAAAGATAACGATGTGGTGACAACGTTGGTTGGTCTGCATTTGTTATTTTAAGTAGAATATGAAGGGTACGAAATTTGTTAGACTCGCAATAACATTTTTTGATCATCATATATTGTTGTAGTGCGCTAAATTTCTGTAGAATTTTGTGAGGACGATTGAGATAGTAATGAGTGGTAAGTAGAAAGGTAAGTGATATTACGATACGTGAGAGAGTCTCTCCTCGATGAAGTTATGAAGATGCTGAGAACGCTCGTTGTGGTTATGAAGATGCCATAAAACATGGATGATTCGATGGCGGTGCGAATGGTTCTTTCTGGGATTCCACTAGAAGAGACATACTTGCAATATAGGCTTGCTTTGATGGCTTAGCAGAGACACGGAACGAGAAGTACATTAAAGTCCGCGGACAGAAGCACATTACACGTTACAATTAGTTCCACAATTGCTTACAAAAACCAAAGTACTGACTGAACTACATGTTACAACATACTAGCAGTTGTAATACAAGTTCCTACGTGTCGACATGCGCCTTGCAAGTTACGACGGTGTGCCCTTCTGGCGGCGGCTGGCTCTGCGTCTACCCGCCATGCGGCTTCCCTCGTCCATATCGTTCTGAATCGATGCCTCTGGCGGCGGCCCTTCCCCTTTCAATAGGTCTAGATCCTAATCCAAGTCCTATTTGCGTTATCCAACGTGGCGAAGTTACCCACAACCACGAAGCCTCTTAGCTCGCCGTACCACACTGCTTTACCCTTTCCTTCATGAAGTACTCCGTCTGAAGTTCGATGGGTCCATGCGGATGGTCCCACACGTGGCAAGGACATGAGAGCATGGCTTATGAAGGAGCTTTAGCTTATTGCATGTGCGACTAGGTTCATTCACATGGTCTCCAAGGCATACCTCATGGGTAACAAGAGGCCGAGCCGTCCGAATCTGCTCTGTCTCGGAGGATCACGTCGAATCGATGCTCCGTATTGCCCATTACGAAGATCATGTCTGTTGAGCCTTCTCGGTCTTGGCTTTGCATGTATGCTATAATCTTGACGATGGGGTGTACGTGGGTTGGTGCATGAAGTGCCGCATTGCATGTCTTTCCTGAAATATCCGATTGTACTATGCGAGCGCCTTCGACGATGGCAACAAGAGGTGAAACGAGGCCCTAATAACCCGAGTTGTACACCTCTGCAAGGTTAGTGGTCATTATGCCATACCTTGCACCATTAAATGTCATGCGATGAGGACCACTTCTCCAATGGCTCGGCCTCAATCAATAGAGAGAAACACCGATGTCCCTCGAGGTCCTCCGCGTCAAATGGGGAGGTCAAGCTCTCCAGCGATGGTGTGGCGCTTCGGTTATCTTGCCCGAGGAATAAGGGGCGCTTGTTCCTCTCGACGACATGCTTCTGGTGTGCTCGTCAACATCTCGCCTAGCGCATCAAATTCTGTTCTTTGGTTACGCATAGCAAGCCTCTTAAACAGCTTCATCAGCGGTTCTTTGCTGAGCGCTTGAAGAAGTTTGCCCCGGATGGCGAATGCATCATCTGCTCTCGTGTCCAGCCAAGGAACGGCTCATTGGGGTCTTGCTAAAGTTGTCGGATGGCCTTCATCATCCGGAGTGGCGATCATGGATTATCACGAGACATCGGGGCGTGCCCAACTACTCCGCGCCGGATGTTGAAGGAACCACAACCACCGTCGTAATTCTCACTTTCCACGAAAGCAATGGCTAAGGCGAAATCTAATTGTTGCCATCAACGCCAATTCTTTGTCGGATCATGCCCTTGTATTTCCCGGTTAGAAATGTCCCGTCCGATATCATGGGCAACATGTGTGCGAATGCATTGATGCGAGGGACCGAATGCTAAGAAGGTCCTCTGCAATACCATAAAACCTAGCGGCGGTCTTTTGGGTGGCTGGTCCTTCACAGCAATGTATGTGCCCGAGTTCCTGTCTGCGGCACTGGAGCATCGAGGAAGGTTGTCGTGAAGACGCCTCGAAAGAACCGAACCTCCTTTCCAAAGCCTTCGCTTAGCACGCCATGCCTTGGCGTAGCTAATCTTGTACTTGAATTTCTGCTCGATAGCCACCATGATGTGCTTGGCCTCCAGGTCTATCTTCTTCACTATCTCTCCATACATGACATTGGCTATGAAGGTGGACGTCAAGTTGCGATGCCTCGGCAAAACACTACTGAGCAAGTAGGAGTGCGATTCCACCTTCGAGACAATCCAGTGAGTCTCGTACTTGGGTCTCCTTGCGTGCACATGCCAAGGACACTCAGCCTGCTCGCATACCACGGTGTCTTGCTCTGGTGGATTTGAGTACACGAAATGGACGTTGCATGGATAAGGCCCACAGCTTAATGGCATCTGCGGTGATGCCTTGTCGACAAACATTGCACGGCCGAACCTCCATCCCAATGTACTCCCACGGTGATTCGTGCTCGTGCGTGTGCACAAAAAGACCCTAAACGTCCACCTATTCCATCCTGCGGGATGGGACCTTAAATCCTCCTCGGAAGAGTTATCACCATCCTCTTCTAAAGCTTCCTCTTCCGCCGAGTTGTCAAGTCATCAATCTCCATCTGACGTACTATGATGTGGACATGCTCCCCTGCATCCGCTTTGAGGGCGGCTTGGCGTCGCGGTGCACGATATTCTGCCTCCGTCTCCTCTTCTGCCTCAGCCTCCTTTTCTGCCTCAGCCTCCTCTTCTGCCTCCGTAACATTGGCCACCTCGTCCTCTTTTGCCTTCTGAACGTCGGCCACCTCATCCTCTTGTGCATCCACAACATCGACACCGCGTCTTCTTCATGAACCTGGCAACCGAAGTCAAGCTCCCACCAACCCGACGAGAGACGTCGGAATGGCCTGCAAGGAGTACCTTCAGACATGGCTGCACGAGTAGCACGCACTCGTAGCCACGACGCCTACAGCCTGCCAGATATCCCTTCCATGCAACCGTGCGCATCACTCTGCTCAACTCCCACCGAATGTCGTGGGACACCTACTCAAACCCCTTGTATGACGACACTCCACACCTCGGGGTCCAAGGAGAAGCTTCGGTGAGCGGTGTAGAACATCTCCGATTCGGGCATTCTCTAGGTTCGAGTGTACCAAATTGACTTGCTGAAAATCACTTAGGTCAACACCTTGCGGACCTTCACGAATCGTACCAACACCGTAATGCACTTTCAATCTTGTGAGCTCCGACATGACCGCAAATATTACAAGCGTTGCAACCAAAGATTTCTCGACATACATTCTCCATATCGTGGTAAACAAACAAGTAGCTACATCGCCGCCTACATTCGTGAGAACAAGAACAAACAAGAGTATTACCTTCATTCGTCTTTCTCTTTCACGTCTCTGACTCCTCTCCTCCCGAACCGCCCTCTCCCGAGCTCTGCTCCTCCCTGTGTACCTCTCTCCCAAGCTCCTCTCCTCCCGAACCACCCTCTCCCGAGCTCTGCTCCTCCTGTGTACCTCTCCCAAGTTTCTCTCCTCCTATTGTCTCCCTCTCTCGAGCTCCTCTGCTTCTCCCTCTCCCTACCTTCTCCCTTTTTCTCCTCTCCCGTCTGCTATGCTTGTCCGCCGAGACAAATGGTGAAAGAAACCATGACGGATCTGGTCATTCTATATGACCTTGTAGTCGCTCAGCCGTAGGGCGACTTGGCAGGAAGTGTTGGCCCGAGGGTTTAACGACACGTGCCCAAGTCGCCATACGGTTGGGCGACTTTGATTGAGGCGCTAGAAATTCGCTCGTCCGTATGGCGACTTTATCCAAGTCGCCATACCATAAAACGACGACGCCTCGAACGTTTAAATAGCCATTCCATTGGGCGACTTTAATATGTGTCGCACTTTGGTTTGGCGACTTTTCCTGACTACCAAACCGCATGCGGCGACACGAGATTATTTCGTAAATAAAATTAAGCGATATTATTTACGTATTTTTGAATAAAAATAGATTATTTTAAAAAATTGAAAGAATGAGGAGGAAGCTCACCAAGACGAGGGGCCGACGTGGACGTGCTCTCCGGCAGCGAGCTCCGTTCCCGGCGAACCAAGGCGGCGCTGCTTCAAGCCCACCAGCAATGGAGAGCTGGGGAGCTGAGGAAGAGGCTAGGCTGGTCGTTCTGGCTGTGTAATGGAAGAAGGGGGGGGAGGAGAGGGTGAAAAGGGAGAAGAGTGCAGCTGCTGCTGCCTTGCCGCCCAGACTGCCCAATAGCGGCAGCTGCTGCTGCTCTGCAGCCAGTTGGGGCTGAGGGAGCCAGGGAAAATGGGGGATTAGCTAGCTGCGGGAGCTGCCAAGTGGGACCAGGTGGTGGCGGGGCCACTGGCAATGAGAAAGAGGCAACTAGCAGCTGGGTTTGTGAGCTCTGGATGAATTTCAGCAAAAAAAAAAATTCCTTAATTGAACGATCTGCCCCGTTCAAAAAGACATAGCAAATGAATTTATAAAATTCTGGAAATTTTTTTGTGGCTTCTCTGTTAAGTGTAGTTTCCATTTTTCAAACCCCCACACATTGATCACTTTTCATTTGAGAACAGAATTCAATTTCTATCCAGCCTTCGAGATGTGTTCGGGATTTTTACAGGGTTTATAGTGCTCCCAAATTTTTTTTTTCAAAATTCATATTTATTCAGGATAAACCTACTAGTATTTGAATAAATTATTTCTTGGAAACCTTTATTTGCATTTGTTGCAAGTTTCTCTTAGGTCCCCAAATTTCCAATTCAAGGTTTCATTTCTTGGGCCACATTCATGCACATGCAACAAACATGCAAAAACTTCAGAAATGAAAATGATACTCCCTCCGGATGTAAATGAATGACGTCCTGTAGTTCATTTGTGCGTTACGTTACGTCAATTAAAAAAAAACTGGAGGGAGTAACACGGTGTGCATGTCTAAACATCATGTGCCAAATTTTGGGTTGTGACACTAACAATGCCAAGGGTGGACAAGGATGGCCGCGCTATGCTGAAGGGTGAAAATGCAGCAGTAGGGGATGTTTTGTGCAATTAATATGTGCTAAATTTGCACTCAAATCCGTTTGTTACCTATTTACTACAAGAGAGCGTTAGTACGTTTTATGCAATTACTATTTGCTAATTCATGATCTTTCTTACGTACATACCTCTACCATGTTTCTTCTTGAACTCTTCTTGAATGTTTCTAAAAGTAAGCTGTGCTCTCATTCAACATTTCCATATATATTAGGATTTGGATAACTATATAGATTAATTGTGCAAAATATTCTCTGGCTCCATCCATACTTAACGAGGTCAGGGCCTCCCCAGGATTATCTCCGCTCATATTTTGTACATGCTATCCCAGGCACAAGCCATGGCCAAGCACCTTCTCCTCCTCCACCTCATGGCTTCCATCCTCCACACCACCAACGCGGCCTCCCCAGTTACCACCTTGGCCAACATGACAACGCCGACGGCGTACGAGACCCTAGCACGGTACAACTTCCCACAGGGCATCCTCCCGGAGGGCGTGCAGGGGTACGTGCTCCGCCCAGACGGATCCTTCGAGGTGTACCTCCCCGGTGAATGCGATTTCGTCATCTTGAAACAGTACAAGATGCGGTTCGGTAGCAGCATCGGCGGGAGCATCCAGCACGGGTCGATCCACGAGCTGTGGGGCGTGAGGCTACAGGTATTGTTCGCGTGGGTTGGCATCAACCGGGTTGACCGCGTCGGCGACCAGCTTCGGAGTTTGAGGCGGCAAGTTTGTGCTTGATCGTTCGGTCGACAACCGCGCTAGCCCCATTGCGGCTCGAGAACAGCGTCACCATCGTCACGGTCTCTGGATCCGTGATGCATGCGCGAAATTTCTAGCTTGTATGATTTGTTACATGTTTTTTTAATAAACATGCAAGAGGGCTACCTATTATATTAATAAAGAAGAAGCCAGTATAGGACTAGAAAAGAATCTAGAACAATATCTTTACTACTATAATTCTGAGTTTACTCCCATCGTCCCACCCCCACCCCCACCTCACGCACAGAAAAACCATCCGTTTCACTTCTCGCTGAAAAAAACCGTCCCTCGCGCGGGAAAGAACCCACCGTTATCTCTTCGCCACTACCTCACTACCTCCGCCTCGCCCCCGCCCGCCACCGAGCTGCCCTCACCCATCGCCCCAGCCCGCCGTCGAGCCGCCCTCGCCCCTCGCCTCGGTGTCCTCTGCGCCGGTCGTGACCACTCGCCCTCGCACAGCCATGGCGCCGACGGTGGGGATGAAGCAGACGGCCACGCAGACCATCACGCTGCCGCCACCCGACGCGCGGTTTGCGGTGCGCGAGGCTGTGCACTCCACGATCGCCTCGCCACCCATCGAGGCCCCAACAAGGGTCACGGGGCCGGCGCCCGCGGTGGAGGGGTTCCTATGCCTGGAGGAGGTGGAGCTACGTGGTGGATGGAGGTGCAGCGAAAGGGAGGGGCAAGGGCAGGGGCGGGGCCGCCGTCCCCGTGGGGGCCTCCATCAGGGCCGTGCCTCTCCAGTCGCCGCTGCCGCTTGCCGAGATGAGCAGTCCAGCGCCTCGCCCGCCGCCACGACCTCCTCGCCCCTCGCCCGCCTCCCTCATCCCTCTCCGCCACGCCCGTCCCGCCAGCGGCGGGGAAGGCGGAAGCTGGAGCTGAAGTCGGAGGTTCTCGGGTTATGGGTGGAGCCGACCCGGCCTCAGCCCCTGCACGCCGGCGACGCCGCAGCCCGACAGGAGGAACAAGCAAGAGAGGAGGAATGGGGATTGGGGAAGAAATCGGAAATGGCAAATGGGGATTCCGAATTGGGGAGCCAATTAGGGATTTAGGGTTGTCACCTGTTCAGCTGTGCTGGCTTGGGGAGTCTGGGCGTCTGGCGATGAGCACCGCCGCGCCGGCGAGCTGGTGGGAGAGGGGGGGTGTGTGCTCGCCCGGGAGACCCGGGGCAGCCGCCCCGGCTTGCCCTGGGGTGGTTCCGCCAGCTCAGAGTCGCGACCTTCGCGAGGGGGGACGAGGCTGGGACCGGGAGGTCGTCGCCGTCACTGCTGGGCTGTGGCGGCGGAGGCGGATGGGACGGGCGGAGAGGGGAGGTGGTGGTGGAGTTCAAGAGCGAGGAGGTCGTGGCGAGGTGGGGGGACGCCATGAGAGAAGCACCGCGGCCTCGGTGTGCACATTAGCTTCGTCTCCTTGTCACCATGGACTCGTGGACCGAGGTGCAGCTCAGCAAGATATGGAGGCCGGGGGCAACGACCGCCTCAACGCCTTCTTCACCGCGCGGGGTGTGCCCAAGGAGACGCCCCACATCGCCAAGTACAACTCCAACGCCGCCGCCGCCGCGTACCGCGCAACCACCGCCACCGCGCGCGAGATCACCACAACCACCCACCGGCAGGCGGTGGCGAGCGGTTTGCCGGCAGGTTGGCTTGCCGGAGCGAGATGAGCGGGCACGACTCCAAGTACTTCTCCACCACCAAGAAAGGGGAGATCCCCGAGCTCAAGGAGGAGCTCAACTCCCAGTACAAGGTGCGCTCCCCCCTCCTCGTGCTCGCCGCTCTCTCTCCCGTGCCTATCATCTCCTCCTGTGGCTTGCTGTGTGCCTGTGGATTGGTTGGACTGGATCCAGATCTGGGTGGGGCGTTGGGTGCCCAGGCGCGACCGGTTCGAGATCTGTAGGTTTTGGTTGGTTTTCTTGTGGGGCTCGGTCGTGTTCGGAGGATTGGATTTTGCGTCGCGAGTGCAGATTTTGGTGTTAGGTTCGGTACGAATGAGATGAAGCTTACAGAATTAGGTGCAGGATTGGGCTGCTCTAGCTGCGTTAGAATCGTTCGGGCGGATTGGGGTTTGGATTGTTTTGGAGCGAGATGAATGGGCTGAATTCTGATCCGTCGCGAGGCTTTGCGTGAAAGCAGGATTGGTCTGAATTGAGTGACTGCTCGATGTCTGCTTAGATGAATTAGGGTAGAGACTTGGAAGTGTATGTGCATGGGTTCAGTGCATTAACCTCCACCTGGTTCAAAAACCAGAACCACTGTGCCCATGTGCATATTTTGCCTCCACTACTCCTCATACGCATTACTAGGGAGCAATTTTACTTGATTTATTGCTTTCAGTATATATTGATGTTGTAAATTAAACTGTGAATGCCGTAGAACTCGCACCTTGTTGCAGAGGAAACATGTATTTATCCTTTATTTACACTGTTTGTACGACTGTGCAGCGTGTGTGCAAAGTTGTTGAAACAGTAAGGAATGCTTGGGTAGTCTCACCACTTTTTATGTTTACGTTCATACCATGTATGATTCATTAATTTTACTTCTTTTTCTAAGGAACACTTCTGCGATTATTTTGCCATTTGCTTTCCAGCCACTTCTAGCTTTGTATGCTGCTAAACGGACCTCTGGTATTGTTGTCAGCATTGAATCTAATGCCACATCTATTGTTCCCAGTAAGTATTTACCATGGGTTAGTTCATGATTTTTTTTGTAAGGTTGAATGCACTTGACCACACTTAATGCCCAATCTCACACAAGACATGTCTGGTTTTGATCTTGTGATCTTGACCTATGATTTGTTTTCCTGTGATTACTGTGTTTGCTTCTAGGAGCAGGTTTAGTTCGCATCAAATGAATCTCTCCCAGGAAAAAAAACATCAAATGACTTTTGGGGGGTGGGGGGTGGGGTGAAGGTGACTATTTCATTTTCAGTCTATGCACTTTGCATTGCCCCAGGTTAAGATGATTTGTAGTGGTTAATTTGTTGATGGTTGTGTGAGCCGACCCTGCCCTTGTTGCTTGTTGGAAAATGAGAGTTTGTGTTCATTCTTGGGGACGTTTCGTTGCAAGTTTTACTTGGATGCTTTGATCTACAGCTATGCGCACATAAAGTGGGTTTTCTTGATAGATTGGAGCAAATTTGTTTCTTTGTTCCGGAAGTTTGGATCCAAAGATGTGTCACGTAGTATGTGCTTGCTGTCGAATTTTTGGGTGTCAACACAAGTACCGAACCTTGTAGCTTCATAGATTGTAGCTGAATTAGACTGCCCTTGCAAAGCTCTTGGAGTGGTGAGCAAAAGCCTATGGTGTGCAGATTCATCCAGTTGACTAAGAAAGTCACACGTTATAGCGTTTCCCCATCAAATCATTTGAACAGACTCAGAAAATGATTTTGTACTTGGCAGGTGCGAGGAAGAGTTGAGCCCTTTTTATTATATTATTGGTTGATAAATTAGTAAATTGTTAAAACAAAGAGTAAAATAACCGTCCGCTTGACTGCAACCTTCATTTTTACAAAACTTACGGGTTAAAATTCCTTTTGCAAAATATTGCATACCACTAGGTATAATAGCACTTGTCTAATTTAGCCTCTTTTCTGATATGAAAATAGGTTTCTACAACCATCAATTATCTTATTTTTACATGGATGGTTCCTAAGCACATACTGATTTTGAAGTGAAGAAGAAAATTGTTCCAAAACATTATTAAAGGGATGAGATTGGGGAGTATAAATGGACTGCGGTGCAAGCAGCTTAAACTTGTTATCCTTGCTTTTTTCATGATGTTTCTTCTCTGGAAATGGGAGAAAGGCACATACTACAGTACTGAAATCCTCTGACCAGATTCATTGGTTTTGACTCATCCAGGTCATTTTAAGCGTACATAAATATTTTCTCTTAATGTTTTATATCACACCTATCATTATTCTCATTTTGTTTCAAGCTTCTGTAGCTAACTCAAAGTTTGTAGATCAGCGTACAGCCTCAAAAGAAGACTTCCCAAGTACAGATTCATTGCAGCAGTCAGTAGTTAAAGTAGAAAAGCAAGTTGCTGGTGCACCACCAGGATTGTCCATAGTAGACGATTATGTTGATGTCGCAGATGAAAAGGAAGCATCACCTTCTGAGAAGAAAGGTGATTACTCATTTTTTGTGACTGCAGGTGGAACCATAAATTCATTTCTTCTGTGACCATGCTAGAATATGCTTGATTGCTTGCATTCTCCAATGTCAGATTCCTCCTTTTTGCTAAGTACAGAAGGTTGTTTTTTGGCCGGTCTCCTTATAATAGTTTAGTGCATGGGTTATCCGGCCCTAATACTTCTATCTGATGTTTGCTTCATCTATCTTACATAATGTAACTACAGGAATGGAAAGTGGGTTTCTGACAACCTCATACCACTTTACTCTGGTTTTGGCTGTAAAAATGGCTTTCTGAGAGTTGGGCCTGCAGATTAACCCAGCACACGGATTTTGCTTCTGAAAAATTTAGATGGCAGCCTGAAGCTTGTGAGATGCCAGAGTTTGAGGCCTCTCAGTTCTTGAGGAGGTACATGGCCATAGCCTGTTCAAGCTGAATTTGGAGATGACATGTACTGCACTCTTTGGCCTGATGTTATCTTTGAGTCATTTAGGTAAATACTAATTTGGTCATATTTCAGAATGCAGGATAAAACCATTGCTTATGTGGGTGATTCTTTAGGGAGGCAGATGTTTCAATCAATGATGTGTATGGTCACTGGTGGTAAAGAGCGGCCAGATGTGGAAGATGTTGGTGCAGAGTATGGCTTTGTCTTAGCACCAGGTGCAAAAAGAACAGGTGAGCTTATTTTTGTAATGTAAAACTTTGTATTCCTGGCAATTCTCTTAGGAAATGCATTCCTGATCTACGTGGTGTTTTACCTACATTTCTTTGACCTGTTGGACTTCAACCCCTGCATTATATTGTACTATCTTAACTACTATAATTTGAAGTTTACTCCCATCGTCCCACCCCCACCAAATCAACCACCGCGGCCTATACGCGCACCCAAAAAAAAAAAACGGCGCACAGAAACACCAGTGCCCCACCTCCCCACCTGTGACTGCGATGCGAGTCGACGACCGCGCCTCCCTACCGAGCAACCACCCACAAACTTCGTCCACACCGCCCATAAATTAATTGTTAAAAAAACATGTACATTAGCTGGTGGTGCAAGGGATAACAGATACTCGAGGTGAATTTGTTTCTATACTGTGTTATTAGCAAGGATTTTCTCCATTCAGAATTTACTTATGCTTTTGTTGGAAGTCCGAAGTACCGGAGCTTAATTTGGCAAAACTGTTTTTTCAACATTTTGCTCTATTTTGTTTTTTGTTGCTCGGGCTGTTTAGGATTTGCAGAACCGAAATCTTTTTTTCTTCATCTGGCACTATGCATACAAGAAACTAAATCTTTCCTTCATTTTAGGCAACTCTTCAGTTCGCAGGATTCTTCTATGCATACAAGAAACTAAATCTATCCTTCATTTCAGGCAACTCTTCAGTTCGCAGGATTCTTTCTTCCATGTTATGTTATAGCACGTTCTTACTATGCTTTTCAACACCGCGGGCGAAGACAGGTATACTTTATTCCCTACAAATGCAGATACAAGCAAAACTTACTAACATATTAGTCGTAACGTTTTGTTTAGTGCAGCCTGTTGATCAGCTGCCATACAACAAAGTAAGCAACATGATCACTTGTTGGTTGGAGCTTAGGCTGTAGGTCTCCTTATTTAGGTTCTGAAGCAAAATAAGCAACTTGAAGTTTTATGGCAACACAACAACTTCTTTCGTTACACGTTACGTACCTAATTTTAGCACTCTCACTATTATTAGTTATTTTTGCATTGCTCCATGAAGACTGAACTTTGTTTTTACTCAACATGCAGATGATCTGATTGTCGACCCAAGGAACCTTGAGTGGCTTAGGGGAGCTAATTGCCTGGCTGTCCAGAACTGCACCATGATGTAAT